>JAHDVE020003308.1:0-45444 GCA_022606495.2 Halesus radiatus | reverse complement strand
CGCCCATAACGTTACCCAACCGGGTGACGATACAGCTCTTGTGAGGTATCACATTAAAAAAATAAAACGAGTATGTTGGTGTAAAGGCGTATGTACAAAATGTTCGTTATTTTTTTTGAGTAGTGTTAAAAAGAGCGAAGTTAATATATATATAATAAAATGCCACTTATAATGAATGATACTATGGTATTCATTTTCCTTTACAATTGTCGTTTAAAAGGTGTTTTTGTTTGTATTCAATAATACCATAAATACAATTTTAGTAAATTTTTTCACATGAAAAGGATCAGAAACATCTGAAACATGGCTAAATAGACTACGACTATCCATATGAATTGCTTTGAATTATTGCCATCTCGTTATTAAATATGTTAACTTTATACCAAGACATCACTTTAAAGTTAAATATTTTTAATTACCGCTATCTTTCAGAAATTAGGCACCATTATCAAATAGAATCTAATTGGAGAAATAATGTTTTGGAAATCGACAACAGAGCTTGCTCTGTAGAAAATAATTGATTTTCTGAGGGTATACTTTTAGGCTTAAAAACAACCGGAATAGGCTTCCAGGCCATTCGAATTAACTTACCAGAGTATGCTTTGCTTATACGTAGTACGATAATGGGTATTATATATAGTATTCAAATGAATAACTTCGGTTACAAACTTGAATCGAACTGATTAACCATTTAATTTGTTTTCTGGATGCGCTTTATTTTTAGTTCCAAATGGGGACCTCCATGATATTACCAGCGTTGTTATAATAACTGTTTAAAAATACATTATTGACATAGAAAAAACACAAGTAAAAATAATAATACATAAGTTGGTTTAAATAAACTTTGGAAGCCATGAAATGTGTTGATTCATTTTATTAAGAGCGGGAGTCACGGTACCAGCTCAACATTTTTGTACAACTCAAAAGAACGACTCAATTGAACGACGGATCATTTAAGGGCCGACTCCTAGTTCATGAGCTCATAATCTAGTTCATACGATTCCCAGCTCCTACGGGTCCTAGCTCCCAGCGTATGGGTGTAGGTACAAAATTATTACAATACAATAGGTACAAGGTTATTGTATCGGACGTCCCGCCTCCCGGAATATTTGAAGCTGCACACTTATTATTAAATTATCGTTGTCTGTTAATATATGTAACAGGCGGTCTGGCGAGCTTGTTCGCTCCAGACCGCTCAAACTGAAATGACTGAATAAAAGCGTTGGAGCGGTACGGTTGGTGAGAGGGAGACCGACTTGTCCGCTAGTGTTAAGTGTATTGGAGTCGAATTCGATCATTTGGGCCCCACGCGAACCTACTTACATTTTGCGCATTGAAAGAGGGCGCAAGAAATTTTTAAGATTTTTATTTTTGCGTCTCTACGGACGGTACCCTTGGCTATACCCATCTATTTATATTTTGGGCATAACCAATTACAACTCCTTAGAGACACGTTGAGGTATTTCTCTACTTATTTTTTTTCTTTTGCTTAACGGTAAAATATTTAACAATGAGATTCTGGCTCAAATGATTTTTTTTGTACCAGAATTTCACTCTCGAGGACGTCGTCACAGCCTCTTAGTCGAGCGAGCCGTACTAAATTACTTGTGAACTCACCTGTTGGCAAATCCACGCGTTTCCTCAATATGGTGGATCAGGAAATCGATCTGTATTCTACGTCGTATAACGTATTTACAGGGTTTTTGGCATTGCATATATACTGCATAAACGGTACAAATATTTATAACAGTATAATTTTAAGAAATAAATAAATAAATGAAAATAAATAAAACGTCCAGATGCCGGACTGTTAGGCGCCATTCACACACGGAATAGTTCCTACACACGTGTAAATGCGGTAATTATTCTTTATCTCTAAACACCAATGTGTGTAGCCTTGAATACAACTGATTTAAGATGCATCATGGAGCCAAATATCAATATCACAGTGGTGGGCATAATTTAGTCTTTTAGAAATAAGACACATATACGATGATTTTATAAACACATTAGAACAAAGGTCCTTATTTAAAGATGCGTCCTCGTAGAAATGCTTAAGAATACTATTGAACATCTGAGATATGTTTATCTTTTTAGATAAATAAACGGTCTTGGTGGTTCCAAGGTTTATTAAAAAAGAGTCACAGTTCAATTGAGCCGTGATACGGTATACCAGGAGTCGTACGCTCACGGCTCATCACAATGAGCCGGCACAAATGAATGGCTCGTACATGAATAACTCATCGCTAATGTGTTGAACACAGTCAAATTACACAATTAGTATGTTTTACTATTGCGTGTATACGCGAATTATTTCAGGATTTCGGTTCAGATTGGTAATTTCCCCACCTTCCTATTCCCCTTCTCCTTCCCCTCCCCAATACCTTCAGCCTCACAACATTCCCCAATTGGGGATGCCATAGTCTCACTGGCTCCAGACGGTTGGGAGCAATTGAGACTCTTGTGTGGTATTCATGTAAAAAAAAAAAAAAGTTACTTCAAGTATTGCTCCGGAGCAAGTTCGGACAGTTCAGTGTTGAAAACATATCTAATGATTTATGTGCTTATTGACGGATTTCAATCGAATATCAATGGATGACCGGAACGCCCATTCACACTTCACAGTAATGTTGGTATCGGCAGCATGAGAACGAGTAGGAGAAACAAGTGATAACGAACTGTTTCCAGTCCTCTTCTGATTCCCTATTAATTTGCTTCAAAACTTCCCATTACTTCCTTGCTACTTCCACCCCACCATCTTGAGCTTCACAACATACCCCAATTGGAGATGCCATAGTCTCACTGGTTCCGGTCAGCAGGAAGTAGTTGGGACTCTTGTGGGGTAATCATATAAGAAAGCAGCTCAACTGGGTGGCGATATAGCTTTTTCTGTCCGTAGGTAAATGTGTTTTTTTTGTGAATACTGCACAAGAGTCCCAACTGTCGGAAGCCAGTGGGACTATAAGGGTGTTTTTTTCCTCTTTCTTTCTTTTCTTTTTGGTTTTTTGTTTTTGTTTTTACTTGTATCTATAACTTTTTCGCATTTTTGGACTGCTCCCCACTGCACTATGGTACCCTAAGTGGGGTAATCTGTGAGGCTGAAGGGACGTGGTGATGAGAGGGAGATGGGAAAGAGCATGGTTGGGATGTGCCTGGCTATTTAGATCTGGGGCCAAGTCTGTATCTTTTGCGTCAGCTAACGCAAATTCAATCGGCGATAAAGAACACATTTTGACAGTTTGGAAGTCCGAATCGCGCTAACAAATTGTTTGCGTTTACGTTAAGAGATAAATCCGTAACGCAAAAGCAATATACGACAATGCGTTTATGAAAACTGTAAAAATATGTTATTTATGGCCGAAAATGACTTGGCCTCCTGTACTCTATACAAACAGGAGAGCCTTATGAGGTATCACATATTAAAATGATGAAAAATGTTCCGAATATTCAAGCAAACACCTTCGTTATCCCATCGCATATTCACAGAAATTTAAGTGCACCATCATTAAAAATATATTATCATTATTTTACCTGGAGTATCTGGTCTCTCATGGGGAAGAAGAGCAAGCGTGATGTTTGTAACGAGAGCCAGCAAATATCGGGGAATCATTTGGAAGCCACTTCTTAACTTGATAAGGTAAAATACTTTATTGTCTCTTTACCTGTAAACTGAAGTTTGTTTTTATATATTTGTAAATTTTTTACACGATTTCATCAATTTAAAAAAAAAACTACGGTGTACTATCGTCATTTAACTTTACTTTTAGTTAATACCAACGCGACTGAGCGCAATTTTCGCTCAGGGGTTCGTGAGACATCGTGTATTTGAATGAACTTGTTGAACTTCCAAAGTGACATCCGCTTAGTTTTTGCGAATGACAACACCAATAATAAATACAAATATTTGATACAAAATAACACAATTTTAATCTTTGTATACTTCAAATAAGATACCCAAGCACTGCTTATTATATTTAATGTACATTAATTATTAAATAAAAAGTTTTAATTGGATTACATCATTGATGTGCATTGGAATTGCACGAACACCCAATCACGAAATACCTGTGATACGAAATCCTTCGCTAAGTCTCCCGCTAAGGATGTCTATTTATATAACTGAATTGATGATTGTTAAAACACCCAATACGCCATTCATAAAAGTTATGGAAATCACTGAAAACATTCATATTTCAATATTTTTTTTTTAATGCTTAGTATTATGTCCTCAGTTATCAGGTCTATTTATTTTGTTTGTTGAGTTTTATCCACTATGTACTTTTATTACTTAATTTTATTACTGTGCTACCGGTTTCGACACATCCGTGTCATTCAGTAATGTTCTTAAAACTAACTTATATTAAACAAGTACAGAAATATTTAGACATTATTAGGTGAGGGTAGTGGGAGTGGTGATTTGGAGTTATGAATATTGTTAGTGAATTACAGTGGAAATAATAATAGACAATCTAGTTACAACAAAATTTATAAGAAACTTATTTGTACAAGCGACTTATCTTTAAAAATATCCCGCATATTATCAGATCACATTTCTCCAGTTTTATATAATAATTCCAAACAAAAAAAAAAAAATTAACAAAAATTTGTATCTGTTTGTACATAATTAGTTAAGAAATATTTGTACAGCGCCCTTGAGGTGATTTTTTACAAAAACGGCGCTATACAAATCATCCAATTATTATTATTATTATTATTAAGGATATTTCTAATAAGTCGGAAAAAAACGGAATATACACTTTAGAATGTAATGAATGAGACGCACAGTATGTAGGTATGACTACTAAAAATTTAAGAAAAAAAATAGAATCGGGGAACATGAACTATGTTTACGAAACAATAACTATTCCGATTTTGATAATCATTTATTAGAGACAGGCCATAATTTTGATAAAGAAAAAACTAAGTTTAAACATTCAATTATTAATACACATTTTAAATTGTGTGGCATAGAAACTTTAGAAATAAACAAAAAAACTTTAACAAATAATAAATTTAGTAAACAAAATAATAGCACCCTGTATATCACCTTTGTTAACCATGTTTTCTAGTTATTTTGACTCCTCCCACCGCCCCCCCTCTCCAAATCACCACTCCAACTACCCTCATCTTATAATGTCTAATTATTTCTGTACTAGTTTAATTTAAGTTAGTTTTAAGAACTCTAGTGAATGATACGGATGTGTCAAAAGCGATAGCACATTATTAACACTATATAACAAACGTACATAGTGGATAAAACTCTTCAAACTAAATATCTAGAAATTGTTAAATAGTTCATGTACAAGAAATACAAAAAAAATGTTTATATATTCCCGACACTTTAAAAGAGTCGATTATTTTTATAGATTAGCTGTTTTCTGAACCTAATTAGTTTATTTTGCCATGTACCTTATAGGGTGTTTTAATAATCATCAATTCAACTAGGGATTACGTGGTTTTGATTTGAAATTGCAGTCGTCGGTAATTAAACTTTTTAAACACATTTATTATAACTTGGAAATATGTTATTTATTCACTTATCACACACGATTGAGAGTTGTTAACAGTTAACAGCCTGGCATTTTATGTTCTACTGAAAGTTCGACCGTGGTTAAAACGTATTTATAAATTAAAAATTAAAAATACGATCCGTTTGCATTCACATGTTTTTAATGCAACAACAGAGTTATATTAATAGCGATGGAGTGCATTAGTTGAGGAGTGCTCGTGAGCCAGATTTGGAATATCATCATACACGTACATTGATGTTTCATCTTTAGTCTTAATCAACGAATCTGTGAAATAATGCTTAAATCAGTTGCCCGTGAAATAATTTTCTTTTAAACTAGCTGATGTTTACATCGTGTACCCGGCCTTGCTCGTTTTTTTAGGGATAAAGTTATGAAGTTGAGAATTGTTGCTTGTAGTTTGGGTGCCATAATTGATTTGACAGCGAAAGTAATGCCTTGTGATGACTATTACTATCTCTAAAGAAGGAAACATTAATTTTAAAATTTTATTTCATTAAAAACATTTATTTTTTCAAAATATATCCAAATAATAAAGTTCATAAGTAGATACCTAGTTGTGTTTTCCATTTTGAAAATATTCTACCTAAACAAACCTTCTTCTTTTGAATATGTAATCTGTGGCTATCCAGAGTGGGCTAACCTCAATACAACATGGCGGCTTCAACGTTTTTCATAGTAATTTCAAAACATTATAACAGTTTTGCATATTGGATTTCGTTCAAAGCACTCTCTAAACTTTTCGACACTAATAAGAACAAACTGTTCTATTTTCAGGGAAACCGATCGAGTAATTTTCGAAAAAAACGAGGACAGACAGAAAAACATTCGTTTTTATAACTAACTAACCATCACGCCGTTTCCCCGCAGGGGTAGGCAGAGAGGATGGACCGCCAAACAACTCGATCTTGGCATACACTTCTTGCTTCATTCACATTCATACAACGCCTCATACATTCTTTTCTGTTGTTCCGACTTCTGACATGGCCCGACTCGAGTATTTGATTCAGTTGATCGTGCCATGTCTTCCTCGGGCGTCCCCGGCCTCTTCTTCCATTCACATTCGCGTCATATATTCTCCTTACACTCCTTTCTTCGTTCATTCGCTCTACATGCCCAAACCATCTAAGCGTCCCTTTCTTAATCTTGCTCACTACGCTTACATCAGCCTTGCATTCTTTACGAATCTCAACATTTTTCACTCGATCATACATGGTTTTACCACACATTCGTCTCAGAGATCTCATTTCTACAGCATTCAGTCTACTTTCATCCTTCCTCTGCCAGTTCCATGCCTCACTGCCATACATCGAGGTTGGTATCAGCACTCCATTGTGGACTGCTAGCTTCGCTTCCTTGGACAACTTTTTGTTTGCGCCAACCGCGTTCAGTCCTCCGTTAATGGAGTTTCCTGCATTCACCCTTCTTTCAATATCCCTATCAGTCTTTCCATCTCTCGTAAACATACTTCCCAAATACACAAACTCATCGATCTGCTCCAAGTATTCATCATTCACAACTATATTGCATACTGTTTTCGTACTCTCTCTTTCATTTCATTTTTATAAATGGAGATTATCGGAGTATACCGTTTAAAAACACTTTCCTTATGTTTAACATCCTTCAAATAAAGAGAATGTGTTTTTAAATTAAAGCGACATCAGTTTTTTCATTAGCGTTTTAGTTTTAAATTATTCTGACAAGATCAAACCATTGTTAAAACTTATCATCATTTTCAGGACGCTACATCCCGGGGTGGGATTTGACCTCCTTGGTCTCCTCTACAAATATTCTCTATTGATTCCAGTCCTTGTTAATTCCCACCGAGCAAATAATACATAGATATGCCTTTCCACGCAAGGGTAAGAAACCAAAATAAGAGGGATGAGGGGCGAGCTAGGCGTGCCACCTCTTCAAGTAAAACAGCAAATAAGTAAAAAATTTCGCCTCTTTTACGAAAACCGAATATTTTGTTAGGATTTAGTTTGACCCTTTTAATAAATGTTTTGTAATTTGATTACCGCAGTAAAAATAACGTGAGACAAACGAGGACGGAAGTGAATTAAGCTGGTGTCAAAATGAGTATCACGTGACCTTTTCATTCAGCAATCGAAATTGTACGTAGAGCAAGTCTATTATATCTGACGTCAGTGCTAACAACAATGTTTTGCCGCGGCGGCGTTCATAAATGTAGTACTTAGCCTTTCATTTAATTCAACAGTGAACAGTTATCCATATTATTGAATCTCATTGATCCGTGATTGCAGCAATATTCAAGAACGGTCACCTGTTTATCTTGTAGTGTGAATATTGCATTCAGGTAAACCCGGTGCACAGTGCACGTAATGTCAGAAAACTTACAGCAACGGTTTTTTAGAGAATAAATTCCTCGAACAGCTTAAATAACTACCATCATTACCGGCATCTTTGAAGAAAGATACCAGCGGAAAACCTTGCACCATAATCAAGGCGAACGCGATCTGCTGCATACATAATGAAGACGGAGCCTTCTGCAAATTTTAAATTCAGCTTGTTTAAAATTCTGAACGAAAATCTTATTAGCTTTTTAAAAGCCAAAAATATGACAATTTTTTTGCATCGTATATTATGACAACCGGTTAAAATTATGAATCCAGAAGTGCATGCACTAATATGTATATGTATATAAATAAATTAATTAAAAAACACTTTGTAATAACAACTTTTTTAATATATATATATCAACATGTTGCGGAAGCGAAGCTTTCCTCATCGCGAATTGTATTGTATTCTGTTATTTTATTAATAATGATTCCACTAAGTGAATACTAATCTTTTGAAGAAATTATGAATTAAAAATTACTTTGTATTCACTACTTTATTAATATATACATTTCAACATGATTCGAAAGCGATGCTTTCCTCATCGCGAATTGTATTGTATTCTGTTAATTTATTAATAATGATTCCACAAAGTGAATACTAATCTTTTGAAGAAATTATGAATTAAAAATTACTTTGTATTCACTACTTTATTAATATATACATTTCAACATGTTTCGAAAGCGATGCTTTCCTCATCGCGAATTGTATTGTATTCTGTTAATTTATTAATAATTATTCCACAAAGTGAATACTAATCTTTTGAAGAAAATATGAATTAAAAATTACTTTGTATTCACTACTTTATTAATATATACATTTCAACATGTTTCGAAAGCGATTGTATTCTGTATATTCCCGATGAGGAAAGCATCGCAATAAATTATTACAGCTACATTATAGACGCTAAAATAATTAATTGTAAGATTCATCAAAGTGCTGGTACGCTTTATTCATAAATGGAGTATAAGCAGATATATCAACAATACCTCCAAACTTGTTGCCCAGATCATGTCATGCATCCTATTGGTTAGTGATTGTGACTGATAGTGGTTGTGTACGTGTTGCAGAAAAATGCCACATTTTGTCTCATGTCGGTACATGAAATTTAATAGTGGCGACGATGGCAGGGCCGCCGATTGAGTGGTTAATGACTGTATATAATACAACTAGGTCTGAAATAATTTTCCTTTCAGACAACGTAATTAGATGCGATCGATTCAACAATCTATCTTTCTTGCACTTTGAAGCTGTCGTATGTTCGCCCTTGGCGCACTGCTCGGGGCGTGTCTCAAACGCAAAGGATCATTATAACATCAGTTCTCGGTTGATGTGAAATTTGTTGCGGCGACATCTGTGATTTTGGGTATTTCTTAACACCCAAGTTTCCTACCATTTTATATCTGTGATTTTTTCTTTAATGAATAATCACACCTCACCTGATAGGGTTATAACTAAATAATTTTTCACGATTCCGCACATCAATATAGATGGCGTTTATGTTGGCAAAAGTAAGAAAATATAAGTAAGTAGGTACTATGCTTGTCTCCGTTTTAATAAGAAAATACAATTTTTTACATATTCAATTACTAGATAACTAATTTATTTATTCTTTATTGCACTGTGAAATAAGACTTACTCCCTAGTAGTTTTTAGAAGGTATGTCAATAATGACGGTTATCATTGTGTATAAAAGATTACTATGAATTTTTTAAATGAAAAACCTTTGTAACTTTTTACGTTTGTTTATTTCGACTCCACCAGTTTCACCCTATCACGGGCATCTTCAGACTGGCAAAAATAAAACTAAATCTTTGAATATATAGCATCTATGTCAGGAGTGAGTCCCCCTGCTTTCTAATATTGTTTTTATTTACGACTAGAAATTTGTTTTATTGCTGACAGTATGGTTTTACAATTATATTAAAAACTATTTACGGGTTTGTTTATTACCTTCTGGAAGACGGATTACACTGTGCTATAAATATACTCTTATATCATAGATTTAATTGTAATTGTGCCAGTCTGACAATGCCCGTGAAAATAAACAAGTGAAAAAAGTTACAAAGGTTTTTTAATTTAATAAAATCATGTTAAAATAAAATTCCCCCACGACTAATTGACAGTTTCAAAATTTGAAATAAATAAAAGATTACGTTGAAAAATACTCGTCTCTGGGACAAACTTATAAATCTTGTTTCTTTTAATAAAGATGTATAATGTATGAACCCTATTCGTATTCCCATTTTATAGTCAACATGTCGTAAACAATTATTTAAAATAAGGTAGGTACTAATAATAAAATTACCATACGCATTTTAAGGTGTACATTTATATATGTTAATGTATTATGAAACATGGATGTTAATTTATAATGTTTAATTTTTGAAGGATGTGCAATTAAAGGGGAGAGGGACGCCGGAGAGGGATTATTTATTTATTCTAAATAATGACAATATTATTATGCAATACGATAAACATAATGTGGTTAAAGACAAAATATTTATTACTTTTTTCATTTACGTAGGCATCAAATCAGTAAAATAACATTTTTTACCGTCTTTTGTATGCTTTACAAAATGTTAAAAATATGAAAATAATTTTAGAAACTGGAGAAAAATAATTTCAATAAATCAAAGTTTTGTATTTAGAATTAAAAAAAAACCTATAAAGTTAGTGGTTGAGTTGGCATCACGTCTGTGTTCTATCCAGGCATCGTGGTTTCAATTCCTCGGCTGGCTAGGTCCTCCATCATACAAGCGATATCTTCTGCTTAGTGTGATGGTAGTAGATGATTACCAAATATTATTAGTCATCTTTAAAATGATTTTTTTTGTTTATTAAAAAACCCTTGTAACTTTTTTCCATTTATTTATTTTCGACCGGACCGGTTTTCGCTCTTTCAAGGGCATCGTCAGACTGGCACAATTAGAACTAAATATATGGTATATATACTCGTAGCATTGAATTCCACCACGAATCGACAGTTTCAAAATTAGAAAAAATTAAAAATCTTCTTTTTTAAAAAATAAGAAAAAGTTAAGCCGCACCCAATTTTTCTGCATTTCAAAGAAAAACCTTAACTAACTAACCATCACGCCGTTTCCTTCAAAGTATTTTTTTAGGATACTCCCCATTTTTAAATATTCGGTAAAACGTACGTAGGACGGTTAGAAAAAAATCATATTTCTGATGCAATTTTGATAAACGCTAATCCCACGTAAATTAAAAAAATTCGTAATAAATATTTTCTCTTTAAAAACATTGTGTTTATCGTATTTCATAATAATATTATCATTATTTAAAATATTAATTAATCCCTCTCCGACGTCTCTTTCTCCCTTAACTATAAAATTAGATGCAACGAATAACCGGATTTCTGTGACATTACCTGTATGTTTAACACGATATTACCAACAAGAATGATATATAGTAGGTAATATAGGTATGTATTTATTACAGTTACATAGTTATCACCCATTTTGTGAGTAGACATAAATTATATTTCAAAATAATTTTTAAGTATTTTTTTTTCGCTATTGCATGAAGGTATCACTTTGTAAATAGTTACTAGTGACGCCCCCACCCCCACTGTGACACCTAATATATATTTCTCGCATAATTTTGTGATTTTGTTAAGTTAGTGTATATTTTGCCCTGATGAAGAAATGGTTGTTACGAAACTGGTCTGGGTATAAAATAAAAAATAATTAAAATAAAGGTTTATTGTTTCATTTAATTACATATTTTTTCTTTAAACATTATATTTATTACATTGCAGCTTATTAATAATAATAATAATGATAATAGGATGATTTGTATAGCGCCATTTTATTGAAAAATCACCTATTATTTATTAATTTTAATAATTGCAATAAAATGCATCAGTAGTGTCATCCAATTTCTTTGCAAGATAACGACATTTTTTTTTGTATATCTGAAATGTATGTATTGAAATAGCCATGGATTAGATTTTAAATAAATGAATTAAAAAAAAAGAAAAAGACATACACCAAAAATACAAATTTAAAAATCATATTTACTTTTAGTTATGCTGCTTTTTCCGCGGACGTCATTGTTTATTTACAAATAATCAACTGTCAAACTTGAATGTGGAAAATAACCTCAAATGAGGATTTGAGGTTATTTTCCACATTCAAGTACATGGTTAAAATTATTTAAAATATGCATAAATCTACGTAAATTATTCACAAATCAATTGTAAGCATATTCTAAGACGGACACGATCTTCCTCGCTTGAAAATCTATATAAGTACTTACCTACATTATTAATAAATCATTTGTAAAAATATTCTAAGTGGGAGACGAGCTTCCACGCTCGAAATTCTCCAAAACAATGCTGAAATCCGCAGTAAATCAGTTTCAGTGTTGTACTATGTATTGATTTATTCATTTAATAAATACATTAAAAATCATTGGTTAAATAAAATTCTGACAGCATATGTCAAAAACGTTCGTGTTGCCAGTTCGTGTTGTTTAGTTCCGTTCGATTAAATTTCTACAATATTCTACCAAGCTGTACGTATAGTGGAATATTCTAGATTATACTTACAAGTGGAAAGTAGCAGGTGCCTATAATTATCCATAAAATATTTATGTGATAATTAAACAGGATCTAATTACTGCATTAATACGCTCACCGTTCAAAATACGATTAATATTACTTTAATCGTTGGGGTGTGAAGACTAGTTTTTCAGACGTAGGAAAACCTTTGATAATAATATGATGCCACCTGTTGAAAACCATTCCGCTTCTCTGTGGCTGATATTAGTACTTGTACAAAGTTTTGCGTATTCAGAGGTCTCTGCTTCTGAGTGTTATGGTGGGTGAATATTATCAACATTTTAATTTTGAATCGTAAAATGACCTAATATATATTTTTTAATTCGCATATACAAAGATTAATGCTTATGTTATGCCATCCTCTAGATTTAAGAGTTTTTGTTTCTTTATTGCTTTATATTTATTGACGGCCTCCATGGTCGAGGGGTAAGGCTCTCGACTACGAATCCGAAGGTCGCGGGTTCAAATCCCGGCGTGCGCAAGTAAATTTTATTTAATTAATTTGTGTTGTTTCGCAATTAATTAAATAAAAATAATATATAGTATATTTGCGCACGTTCCAGAGTGGAAGATACTC
The DNA here is from genome assembly GCA_022606495.2 of Halesus radiatus. NCBI lineage: Eukaryota > Metazoa > Arthropoda > Insecta > Trichoptera > Limnephilidae > Halesus > Halesus radiatus. Next base: position 32,393 of record JAHDVE020003308.1, on the reverse strand, counting down.
TCAGTATTGCCGTGGTGAAAGACCACCATTCAGAATTGAAACGTTGCTTGAAATGGATTTTAGCTGTGTTTGGTGACCAGATCTGAATAGCCAGGTATTCCCAACCTTCCTCTTCCCCTTCTCCTTCCCCTCCCCAATACCTTCAGCCTCACAACATTCCCCAAATGGGAATGCCTTAGTCTCACTGGCTCCAGACGGTTGGGAGCAGTTGGGACTCTTGTGCGGTATTCATATAAAAATAAAAAAAATAATAATTTTCCTCAAATAAATTTTTTTTAAATTGCTTACCTGTTAACTATGCTTAAATGTTATATTTAAATTAAAATTCACTTAACATACGTACAATTTTTTTTTTAACACAATATATAATTCCTACACAAAACCATGTACAATATGACCTTAGAACGAGGTATCCCGGTAAGGTCAGATTTATTTCGAATATTATAAAAAAATACCATTCATTATATGAATTAAATAAATGCAAAAGATTTTTACGAAAACGATTCACGATCCAATTACGCATGCGGAACAAAATGTATGGTTTTTGCGGTCAGTTTGTGTAACAGCCCTTATTTAAAAAAAACTTTATTTACTTATTTCTGTGGTACAAAATTATATTTCAGCAAATTAATAACCCTATATTTAATACAAATAGACTAGAGCACACTTAAAATACTCGTTTCAATTTTAATGAAGGATTAATGGTTCTTAAGCATAAAAACAAATATGGCCAAAGAACTTCAGATCACATGATTCCTAGTTGAATAAATATTTTACCCGCTGAAATAAAAAAAAAATAAAAAAAACTGTATTAAAACTAAACAATTAATAAACACATTGACAACTTGGCTAGCTGAAAGAAGCTATTTGTATTAGATAATAAGGAAATATTATTTTATTTATGATTCATAAAAAACGCCCAGAGGGCTGTAATAATAAAAAATTAAATAAATAGTACACATTTATATAAATAGCACAGAAAAAAGTGAAATAATAAATAAAACATTTGAAATACAAGTAATAAAAATTGAAGAACAAACAAAAATAAATATTTTTACAGATAAAAACAACTGAAGGTTTATGAATACGGTTGGAATAAGATTTTTGATATGGTACACAAAAGTCACAAAATGAAATTAACGTTTTACACGTAAATATCACCCAAGTATTTGTTTCCCATCAGGGAATGGGCAATGTAGTTGTGCTTAGGTATACTGAAGTGGAATAGTGTAATTTGTCGGGTTGTTTTTGTAGGCATACGCAGGTTTATGAATTGCAGGAGTTCGAGAAAGTCGAATTTGGATTTTAGTATTTTAAACAAAAAAGTTAAATCTTTATTTTTTTTGAAAGAATATGTTACAAATACGAATATAAAAAAAAAACAACAAAAACGATCAAATTTACTAATCAGATAGGCAAAGAATTTTATTCAAAATGCGTTTTTATGGAACGTTATTTATAAATTAAGTAAAGTGAATATAAAATATGTGTATTGCGTTACGATGTGATCGCGGTGGCGGCGCGATTTTTAGGTGAGCTAGAGCGCTAAGATTGATAAATAAAACCTTATTGATGTTGTTGAGCTGAAAATAATTTTTTTCCAAATTTCAATTTTTTGTATAAAGATTTTCCATTTATTTCGGGATATCCCCTATCTAACTAAAAGAATCTTGAAAATGTTCATACAAAAAATCGAAATTAAAAATATCATTTTATAGTACAATAACATCAATAAAGTCGTATTTTTTATACCTAGAAATCTAGCTAACTTAAGCGAGGGATGAGGTTGCGTCGCTCCATGCATGACATGTGAGTAATACTCGTCGAAAAATTAACCGGAGTCTGTCAGACTACACGTCCATTGTCAGAATTTTTCTCACCAGAAGTAGATATTACGTTTTTTTGTGCCTCACATATTAGAATTTAAGATAAATAGTTAAAGATTTTTTTTAAATAATAGCTTAAGTCAATGTAGCCTGAAAATTGCCAAAATTGTTGATTTTTTACATTTCTACACTTTTCATAATAAAATTGGTTATATATACATGTTTTTTTAAACATTAGAAACTTAATTTGATTCCAAAATTTGATATAGATATAGTTTTGAAGCGATTAGAAATGATTTTCTCGAAAAAAAAATAACATAGGAGCCTGTGAGACTCCACGTCCAGGGTAGTGTGAATAAAAAATGACGTCCATACTTAAAGGCAGTCTCAAGCCACCCTGCGTGATTGTGTCGGTGGTAATTTTGGCGGCAGTAAGCTGCGACTATGATCAAGCATGATTATAAACATAATCAATTGTATGCGTTTTTCTGTTTAAAACCTTTTGGAATTTTCTTCCAGACAATGGCGGGAAAAATGTGACCGAGGAAAATGACACGGTTCGTTCAAACATCGTGGAAGATATTTATATCAGACATTATTACGGGTAAGGAAACTAGGTTTAAATCCAAACCAAATTAAGAAATTCTTTACCCAATTACTAAGATAGATCTAATACTTTAAGAAAAAAAAACTATTAAGGAGTGTGGAAAAGGCATAATAATTACAACCCTCAGTGAAACTTAATTTCAGGCCCACAATGTGCGACTACAACGAAAATATGCTCAGCAATTGGCCTTTATTGCTGACCGCTCCACAGTTCAAGCCCGAGGGCATCAGCACGCTTTACATCCACGGCTTCACGGAAACTCCTCTGTCCAATAGTGTGATCACCGTGACCAGGGCCTACCTGGCCCGACAGGATGGGAATAACTTCTTCTTCCTCGACTGGTCTAACATGGATCGTGTACCCTACTTCTTCAATGCGTTGCCCAACTGCCCAAAGGTATGCTACCACAGTTTAATTTAGTCATTTTACCTATACCCCTATAAAAATTATGTCCAAAATTTCCCTCTTATCTGCGCTTGAGTTTGAGTAAAGTCTTGTAAACCTAATTTTAATTTATTTTATTTTATTACTAATGTTTTCCAGGTTGCCAATGAAACTGCTCGAGTATTGAGCAAGTTATTTGGAAAGGGCTTGGAGCTGAGTAGATTCCACCTCGTGGGACATTCTTTGGGAGGACAAATTTCTGGGATGATTGGAAAAGCATTAGCAAATTATGGAATCACGCTAAATAGGTAAAAGCGATATTTAAAAAATATTTTTCCGAAATACGATATTTTCCATTTCATTTAACCAACCCAGATTTTAAGTGGTTATATAAAATTGTTGCGTTTTTCCGCACGATGTAAACATTTGAAAAAATATGATTTGAATCTAAATGGTCTTTAAACTTGAAATGTGGAAAGGAAAGCACATTTTGAAAAACACAAACCCATTGCATCATTTCGACTGGATCATAATTAGATAAACGCGATTCACTATTATCACTGTTTGACTGCGTCAATGTTTGTATATATCACAATCATTTGAATATACCACAGTATTTAACTTTATAGCATTTTACAATACTAAAATTTGACTTCAACTTGATTTGTTTGCATGAAAATTTGAATCTATTATAATTTGGTTGTCTCACAATACGATTGATCACATTATCGCTCTACACAGTACGATCCTTATCAGCATTTGAGTCTCAAATGTGAATCTATCACGTTTTGACTCTACCACAATTTGACTCTAATCACAAATTGTTTCTGTTACAATTTGGTTTTTTTACAATGTGATGCCATCACATTATCTCTTCACCACAATTTGACTCTTATAAGAACGCTCCCACAATGAGAATCCATCAGGTTTTCACAATATCACAATTTGACTCTCGTCACAATTTGACTCTCATCACAATTTGTCTCTGTCACAATTTGGCCTTTTTAGAATGTGATGCCATCACACTATCGCTTCACCACAATTTTACCCTTTTCACAATTTGACTCTCTCACAATGTGACTCCATCACTATTCGCTCTAACACAAATTATCATAATTATCTTATCACAATTTGACTCTTTCACGACATGACTGCATGACAATCTGTTTCACATTTTAACTATATGTTTTGGCGATTTCACAATCGCTATTTCACTGCATCACAATTGACCGTGTCCAGGATAAGCGGGCTGGACCCGGCGGGCCCCGGCTTCAACACGGAGGTGTACAGCACGACGCACCTGGAGGCGACGGACGCGGAGTTCGTGGACGTGGTGCACACGGACGCGGCCAAGTTCGGCACGCGGCGCCACAGCGGGCACGCGGACTTCTGGCCCAACGGGGGCGTCATGCAGCCCGGCTGCCCGGAGGACTCGGTCAGGGACCATGGTAATGGTAACCATTAAATCATCACTGAACTTTACTTCCATATATTACAGAATTATTACCGAAACCATTAGCCATGTCTGCGCTCAGCGCTCCTAGCATTCGAGGCAGTTACCAAACAGCAAATATTTTTTAAATCAAAAGTGCAAATGGAATTGCCATTGGAACATAATAATATTTTGGGTCTTTGCATTAATCAACTCTTGATCGATACTTAGCACGGAAATAGGTAGGCAGCCTCGCGGAGTCAGCAGGGTTCTTCCAAAAAATAAATCTATGATACAAATGAACCCTTTCTCAAAAATTGAAGGGAAAAAAAAACAGTTTGATAACAAGTTATTATAAGCAACTTAGGATAATTTTGAGTGACTTTGGGTTATTTCGATCAATATTGAGTAGCTTTGAGTAACTTTTGGTGACTCTAAGTGACTTCTATTAACTTTGATTGCGAAAACGAAAATTTTAAATACAGTCTTTATTCAGATATCTAATTGAAAAAGTAATGACATGAAATACCTTCGATAGAAAAAAAATTGCAAAGTATGATTAGAGATATTAAAATAACACATGCGGTTCTATTATTTAACATGTTATAGGTGTGAACAAATTGCAAAGTATGATTAGAGATATTAAAATAACACATGTGGTTCTATTATTTAACATGTTATAGGTGTGAACAAATTGCAAAGTATGATTAGAAATATTAAAATAACACATGTGGTTCTATTATTTAACATGTTATAGGTGTAAACAAATTGCAAAGTATGATTAGGGATATTAAAATATCACATGTGGTTCTATTATTTAACATGTTATAGGTGTGAACAAATTGCAAAGTATGATTAGAGATATTAAAATAACACATGTGGTTCTATTATTTAACATGTTATAGGTGTGAACAAATTGCAAAGTATGATTAGGGATATTAAAATAACACATGTGGTTCTATTATTTAACATGTTATAGGTGTGAACAAATTGCAAAGTATGATTAGAGATATTAAAATAACACATGTGGTTCTATTATTTAACATGTTATAGGTGTGAACAAATTGCAAAGTATGATTAGGGATATTAAAATATCACATGTGGTTCTATTATTTAACATGTTATAGGTGTGAACAAATTGCAAAGTATGATTAGAGATATTAAAATAACACACGTGGTTCTATTATTTAACATGTTATAGGTGTGAACAAATTGCAAAGTATAATTAGAGATATTAAAATAACACATGTGGTTCTATTATTTAACATGTTATAGGTGTGAACAAATTGCAAAGTATGATTAGGGATATTAAAATAACACATGTGGTTCTATTATTTAACATGTTATAGGTGTGAACAAATTGCAAAGTATGATTAGAGATATTAAAATAACACATGTGGTTCTATTATTTAACATGTTATAGGTGTGAACAAATTGACAGCGTTCATTTAACTAATTCTTAAGGGGAACGGCTGGTTGTTTCATACATAACTTAATTTAGGATTGGAGGCCAAAATACCCACCCAAACTGAATGATCTACTTTTTAAATTAAAGGTTTATTAAATATCTAGTACGGATGAGAAGTATTTTTGTTTTACTTATGAAAAACCGGCCATTAAAGGAATTGATTTTTCGCGATTTTAGATGCATCTTCAACAATTATTAAGGGGCTAACGATTATTTAAAAAAATGTTTTAACCGATCTGCTTTGAAAATATAATGAAATATATAATTAATTTTATTTTTATAATATTAAAATACGCATTATTGTGGACTTTAAATTAAATTCAAAACGACCAATTTACGAAGGAACACAAATTTATAATATCGACCCGAACAAAACTTTTGTTTTAAATATTTTATTTTTATATTTTTATTTATGTAATCATACTCACATAGGAAATGTGATATATTTAAAAAAAAAGTACGATACACCCGCAAATAATTTTCTAAGCTGTCTCTAAAAATTATGAAAATTGATTTTTTTTTTCATGGCGCATACGAGTACTTAAAAAATTAAAACAAAAATAAATAAAATACTTTTCATTCGTACTAGATATGTACTAAACCTTTAATTAAAAAAATTGATCATTACGTTTGGATGGGTATTTTGGCCTCCAATCCAAAATTCAGTTTTGTACGACACAGGCACCGCAGCCGTTCCCCTTAAGTCAGTAGTCTTGAGATTTTTGGTTTGTTCTAAATGTGTCGTGTTTTAATAAATATTTATAAAACGATCGCTTACTCCCTATAAACATGATTTATATTAGCGATCTCCGTTTCTCTTCTGAATTAATATCTCCTTTTCAGTTGCCGCTCTGGGGTTATTGCTGGGTCTTTAATGTTTACGTTATTATCGCCTTCATGCGACTAACTTTTACTTTACGAGCCTTCAATGCACGCCTAGATATAAAATCGATTTACTCAAGGCATTTATTTGCTCATACGGATTTTTTTTTATGTCCAGGTTCCACACAAATAACTCATGGGAAAATGACAAAGTTACAATAACTTATTTATTGCTTGATTTATTTCTTTCCAAACCACAAATAAATTTCTGCAAAATATATTTATTTACTCTTTAAATTAGATAAAGGTCTGTTATATGGTCGGCAGTCTTCTGTTTCATAACATGTTGAATATATCAAAATAATGAAATTCGCCTTTTTGTGAAGTCGCCTCAAGGTCGTTTTATAAAGCTTCATCAAAGTTAACTAGGGATAATAAGGAATTCCAGCGAAAAATATTACGTCTTAAGAAAAAAATATTATCGACCAACAAACAAGTAAGTTTCATTATATATAATTATATGTAGAATTTATAAATCGTTTTTCAAAAGTAAATAAAAAATCATCTCATCAAAACACATTGCTATGTTGGTACCATTGATTTCGGAACATTTGATGTCACGGATCTCAGCCGCGCATATTCTGGTGTTTTTATTTGTCGATTTTGTTTTGTATTTTTTCAGTTTTGTCGAAATTCCAACTTAATTTGGCGACTTTAAGCTTTATAATTGTTGTGTAATAATAATAATTATTATTAATGAAAGAAATAGGAATATTAACGAGCAAAATAATTGTCAATGAATATATTTGTTAAATACTGTTATTATTATTTGAGATAAAGTTTCTAAAAAGGTACATGAATATAATTACTTATGTTTAGTTACGGTTAACTATGAATATAATCTAAAAATATTTACAGTAAAGCTATCTTAGCTAGATAAAGGTATCCTGGTTCTAACATTAGATTTGGAGCGGATTTGGAGATAGAATATAATTATTGATTTTTTAAAAATGGACTGTAGTTCCGTATTGGAAAGCAATATTGCAAATAATTTATCTCGACGACGGACAAAGAGCTTGCGTAACGGATGACCTGATAAATTAACAGGTGATTTACGGCCGTTATTCCCAACCCCACTGAGCATCTGTTGAGCCGAAATTTAGCCTCAACAATGTTCAAATGCACAAATAAGCTCTTCCCAACGAGATTCTCGATCAAATTTACGATCAATTTAGGATATAGATTTTTGTGGAATAAGTTCCTCTCAACAGAGGACTAGTTTTAAAAAAGTGTCAACAGGGTGAACAAATGTCAGTGAAATGTCAAACGTTATTATTCGTTCGTGATCTATTTACCGCGATTCAAATATTGAATGGCAAAGCTTTATTTCTATTTTCGAATGTCAAACATGTTTTTTGTATGTTTTAAATAAAACTGAAGAGAACATATCTTATTTAAGACACGTTTTGTCTTGTTTTTCATGAAAGAAAAATGTCAAATTTAAGTCTATGAATGTGGGCGGGTAGTATTTTATAGTCTACGAAAGTGGGTGGGCATTTCCATAGACACTTTAGGATAAAAAATGCTTGGCTGATCGGTGCCTGAGATTGATCATTCGAAAAGTTGGGAATCAATGTTTAGTTTTGTTCGATTTCCACATATATATTTTTATTTTAGTATTTTGCAGTCATCAACGCTCCTGGATATATTGGGCTGAATCAGTAATGAACCCGCGTGCTTTCGAGGCAAGAAGGATTCCTTCCATTTCAGATGTGCAGTTCCTGAGGCGAGATTCGGATCACAATGAAACTGTCAACATCGCCTATATGGGGATCGCTGCTGATAGCAGGTACGGGCATATATAAATTCTGACCACGACGAGTGCCAGAACCAGTTATTTTGGAACCTGTGCCAATAAGGCTATTGGGGAACAGAGTTTTTTTGTAGGCAGTAGGAAAAACAGTGAATAAAACTTACTGTGGTAAGTTTTTGCTAAGAAAGAATAAGCTGCTGGCTTCAGCCGATGATTCTTGGAATTACCTGCCACACAAAATATCAAAAAAACCCTCTAATTTGATCACATAAGCCAATTATATTGCACGAAAGAAAGGCAACATAATATGATCATTATTTTATTAGTAAAGTTGCACTAATCGACGGTACTAACAGATACTAACAGATACTAACTATTTGCAACATTTGTAATTTGTACCGATAGGCACGGCCTTTTGTGATACCAACACAAAAGCGTCTTCTTTTGAATGAGGGTAGAGGTAGGGGTAGGGGTAGGGGTAGGGGGAGGGATAGGGGTAACACAATACAACTTCAAAGATTTACTTTGCCTTCTTACGGACTTCCCGTATCCTTGTGTAAGTGGATTGCTGATTTTTTGAGGGAGAGATTGATACAGACGGATGCTGACGGTTTCATATCTTCCTCACATTCAATAAACGCTGGCGTCCCACAAGGATCGGTTCCGTCGCCGACATTGTTTTTGTTGCACATCAATTACCTCTTGACATGTGCACCAATCCATTGTTATGTGGATGACAGCACAGTCCATGATAGCTTTTTCTTTGACAATCCCCAAGGGCACACAAACTTCAACGGCTTGGAGTGCTTTGAAGCAGAGAATGGACGGTTACCTCGAGAGGTTCTTCTCTTGAGGTAAGAATAACCTCGTCGAATTTTATGTTCCAATGACCCAATCATGTCTGATTAGGTCTAAAAGGGATCAAAATGACAATCTAGTCTCCTTTTAATGGAATCAATCTTCCTGAGAGGCCCTCCATTGATATGCTTGGTGTAACCTTAAGTGACCAGCTCAGGGATAGGGGCTCCATCGGAGCCAGAGTAAAGTTAGCCTCTCAGAATCTGAGCGTATTGTACAGAGCCCGAAGATACTTTAATAGTACACAACTGGTAACCCTGTACAAATCGCGGCCTTCTTTAGAATTTAACAGCCACTTCTGGTCGGGAGTCCCAAAATATCTGAAAAAAACCCTAGACTCTGTGCAGAAACGGACGGTCCGTTTGATAGATTCGCCTATCTTAAGTACAGTCGTCAGGTGGAAATGCTGTTTTTGTTCTACCGATATTTTAATGGAAGATGCTCTGAGAAACTAGCGTCATTGATCCCTTCGGCACCGGCGCCTAGTCATATAACATTTGCACACGGTTGAAATTTGCCAGATGAGAACGAGTCGCTTCTGCGACTCGTTCTTGTGTTCAACAGCTCGGCAATGGGATGATCTGCCGGACTCTGTGTTTCCTCCTTCATACAGCATGGGTCTTTTCCAGACTCAGGTTCACTCTTTACCATCCTCTATAAGACCCTCCACACAGCATCACCAAAGATGATAAAGGCCTTGAGGGAAATTATTTCCCTCAGGGCCTCCTGTGTGGAGATACTGTAAAAAAAACTCCAAACCATTCATAACCCCCGGCAACGCCGGGTACTTCGTTTACTAATAAATAAAAATTCTCATACTTTTCCTTGATTTCCAGTGCTCGTGGCGACTACTTTCTGCTTACAAATTCGAATTCACCATATGGGAGAGGAAAGGAAGGCTTATGAATGAACACATTATTATGTTTTGTATGTAAAATTAATATTTATATTCACCAAATGTTTCAACATTGTCACTACACCAGTCAGCACTCATTTAATTAGTAAAAAGTAATGGAAAAATCCTTATAAGTAAAATAAAAACACTGGAAATGATTCAATGAATTTATTTTATTTCATTATATACATCATACGAGTTAAAACATGCATGTACAAGTATATTACATTTTTATTCCTCTTGATTCTATAAAGATGATGATATAAAGATGTGAAACACTTTTGAAAGCATCGCATACTTTCGATACAATAAAACCATAATGCACCTTCACGAAAAAAACAGGCTTTGACATGAAGTGAAAGAAATTTAAAATTTGATGTAAATGTTTGATGATTGCATTTGTGTTCACGGCTCATCGTCCCCAAATCCTAAAGGTGAAGTCAAATCCCTCTCCATTCCCGGCCTTGAAGTTAACATTAGAGTTGACCTCTTTAATTATGTCTCCACTGATGAATTGCTGCGCGGCCTTGAAGTAAGAGAACTGGGCCAGGACGCAGCTTAGGAAGGCGAGAGCCATGAACAGGACGAGAAGTTTGTAAGCCATTTTACGATTTTTTTTAATTAACTGCGCGCTTCAAATTTTTTTCACTATTAATAAAAAAGCAAATGAATACCACCTTATATGAATCGAAACGCACTGAAAATGATAAGATTTTTCATTTTGATTGCAATGAGATAGCACTGATGAAAATCTTATTTTGCTCACGTATTTAATTCAATTGCGCAATTTTTAAAGATAAGTTTTAAAAATACAACAGGAGATCTGAAGATTTTTCACAATAACTCCCCCACACATGTACTACTGTCGGATATAACAAGACCGTGGTTATTCAATCTAAACATAGATAATTGAATTAAAAAATTGAAAGAGGTAGGCTTTGGGGCGAAAATGAGTAATCTGAAATTATGTTGCCTGTTGTATGCTGATGATGCGGTGCTGATTGGTAACATTATGGTAGGTTTACAGTTCCCCTTATCTAGGATGAACGAAATAACAGTTGGGGTGAAAAGTTAAAACACATTTTTTTTTGGTAAAATTCGATTTTATTATTCAATATAGTTGCCTTCGAGAGCGATACAACGATTAAAGCGGTTATATAATTTTTCGATACAATTTTTATAGTACGATTTCTCTTTAGCCTTAAAATAAGCCTCAGTTTCGGCGTTTGCCTCTTCATCAGCGCTGAAATTCTTCTTGGTGAGCATTATTTTGATGTTTGTAAATAGGAAAAAGTCACTGGGGCCAAATATTAGTCTCAGCTATCTCGATCAACTTAAGATCATTAAAAAAAAAGTGGACTTTGATGATGTTTTCGTCAGTAACAGCCTCTTTCGGGAGTCCACTGCGTGAATCGTCTTCGATGCCCATTTTCTTCGTTTAAATTTAGCAAACCACTTCTCAACGGTTGATTTTCCTGGTGCGTCCGAATAATGTTTATCAAGCCAAACCTTGGCTCCAACAGTATTTTTTTTCGCCAAAAATCAATGCTTCATTAACACACGTAATTCTTTTTTATCAATTTTTTTCACAGTAACAAAAGTAGTTTCACTCACAATGTTATATCTCACCAACCAATTGTTAGACAGCTGTCAAATTTATGCACGTATCTTTTATAGGTTGGTACTAACTAAAAATCATATGGATTTAATTCTACCAATGCCGTCTATGTGTCAGCCTACGAACTTTTCAGCCCAACTGTTATGTGTGAAGAATGAGCTAATGATGAATGTAAGTAAGTCTAAAGTCACGGTGTTTGAAAGAGAGAGAGTACGAAAACAGTGTGCAATATAGTTGTGAATGGTCAATACTTGGAGCAGGTCGATGAGTTTGTATATTTGGGAAGTATGTTTACGATAGATGGAAAGACTGATAGGGATTTTGAAAGAAGGGTGAATGCAGGAAACTCCATTAACGGAGAACTGAACGCGGTTAGCGCTTAAAAAAGTTGTCTAAAGAAGCGAGACTAGCAGTCCATAATAGAGTGCTAATACCAACCCTGATACATGGCAGTTAGGCATGTAATTGACAGAGGAAGGATGAAACTAAACTGAATGCCGTAGAAATGAGATCTCTGAGACGAATGTTTGGTAAAACCATGATCGTGGAAAAATATTGAGATTCGTAAAGAATGCAAGGCTGATTTAAGCTTAATGAGAAAGATTAAGAAGGGTACACTCAGATGGCTTGGGCATGTAGAGCGAATGAACGAAGAAAGGAGTGTAAGAAGAATGTATGACGCAAATGTGAATGGAAGAAGAAGCCGGGGACGTCCGAGGGAGACATGAAACGATCAAGTGAATCAAATACTTGAGTCGGTCTATGTCAGAAGTCGGAATAATAGAAGAGAATGTATGAGTCGACGTATGAATGTGAATGAAACAAGAAGTACATGCCGAGATTGAGTTGTTTGGCGGTCCGTCCTCTCTGCCTACCCGTGCGGAGAAACGGGGTGATGGTTAGTTAGTTAGTTGGTATCTTCCTTGAGAGTATTAAGGAAGATATTGTGTTTTTACATACCACGGCAGTATACCTGTTACGCACTTCAAGGGAAATTGAAAGAATAGTTGTATTCGGAAAATATATGATATTATAAAAATACTGTTATTTTTTCTTTCCGTCGAAGCGGCTATTGATAATTATGTACCCTGAACTCAATTCAAGGCCATGAATAATAAGATTCTACTTTAAGATGACCTTGCAAACCTCCCGGTCAGATGATTCACATTCAGGAAACCCCTTTGGACTGAATGCGAAAAATTGCTTCACGCCACTCCCCTAAAGAGTCGTGGCGAACTCAGTGGCAGGCCCTGGACGTGAAAAATAAACACATTATTGCTGACCCGTCTATTAAACTGCTAGGGTTCTCTTTCCCCCGGGAGAATTTAAAAAATATATAATAAATGCTTTTTTTCTCTTCAAAACATTATGTTAATCGTGTTGCACAAAAACATTATCATTATTTCGAATCAATAAATAATCCTTTAGTGGTTCCTGGACAAAAAATGACCCTAAACATCACTTTGCAGGTTGCTAACTCAATCGATACCACAAAAGATTTATCTAGGGTGGTTAAGAAAATATATTAGGTTTCACGAGAAAAAAAAAATCTTTAAACTATGATCCTTAAACACGCCAGAAAATATGTGCAGTTTGAATAAAAGGGAAAACAATTTTGAATGTTTTACTAAAAATCCTAGTACGTATTTCATATAGAATTTAAAAGGTTTTAGTTAGAGGATTATCGTATTTTGAAACCTTACATTTTTTCCTAATTACCCGCATAGAATTTTACAGATAAATCATTCGTAGTATTTATTGAGTTAGTAAACTGCAAAGTGTGCATTTTTGGGTGCTGATCGTTAAAATATAAAAATGTAGCGAAAATGAAATAAGCAAATTCTAAATAAACCAAAAAACAAAATTGTACAAAACAAATTTATTTTCAAAAAATACATCGCAAGAATTTATTTGTGTTGTTTCTCCGATGACACCAATTGATTTGTAAAAACACTTCAATAAAAGCAAGGCATTGTTTTTTTTCAACTTTGACGAAAACAAGAAGAGTTCTGATATTAAGGAACATACTCGAAGTTTGAACGATCCAAAAACTGTTTGGTGATTGTGCTTATTGTGTCACTGCTTACTGTCCCCAAATCTCAAGGATGAAGTTGAATCCGTGTCCTCTCTGGGACTTGAAGTGAAGGGTGGTCTGGAGCTGGTTGATTCCTCCGCTGAGAAGACTGACGTATCCTCCGTCTCCATTGATGTACTGGTCCACGGCCTTGATGTAAGAGATCCTCGCATTGTTGACCTGTCCGCTGGCGGGGAAGTCAATATCCTTGGTGACGATCTGAAGGATGGAGTAGGACTTCTGCACAATCTCATAGTGAAGTTGACGATCTCCTGGGTTCTTGTTGCCCATCTCGAAGTTGTTGCTTTGAGCCAGGACGCTGCTCAGGAAGGCGAAAGCCAGGAACAGGGCGACGAATTTGTTTGCCATTTTAGATTTATTTTATTGAACTTCACACTTCAATGACTTGTCACAAATAATCATTTCTGTGTTATTAGCTCTTTTATATATTTGAAACGCACTGGAACTGATAAGGAATGTCATCACGATTATACTGATAAAAATCATAATTGACTTATTTAATTGAACAAATTTATCGGTTACACGTCAAGACCAAGTCAGATAGTATAAATATCATTTGTTTATTCGAAACACACATTATTTAACAACAAAATTTAAGAAAGCTTTGACTGCCCAACTAGGAACAAATCCCGTTTTAGGACAGTCAAATTGACAAGTTTAGTTCACATTAAGTGCCATATTGAAAAATAGAAAGGAAAAACAGCTAGTATTGTTATAGTATGGATTATAATATATATATTATTATATAAATACCACACAAGAGTCCCAAACTGCTCCCAACCGTCTGGAGCCAGTGAGACTATGGAATTCCCAATTGGGGAATGTTGTGAGGCTGAAGGTATTGGGGAGGGGGAAGAGGAAGGTATGTATTTAGAAAAAAAAGTATAATAATTAAGTATAAAGAGATGTGAAGATTATTATAGAAAAAATCAATTGTGTATACCAGATAATAAGAGAATAGTGTAATAATGAATATAGAATAATATTTAAGTTCAAAGAGATAAGAAAAAAAGTATAGAGTAATCTTTTACGTATTCCAGAAAATTTGAGTGTAGTATAATTGTTATGTACTTATGAAGATATGAGAAAAACAAATATTATAGAGTTAACAATTATGAATATGTGTTTGATAGGTACTGGTTGGTGTTATGAGGAATCAAAATGCTGAAAATAGATATTGAGATGTTCTACAGAAAAATAATTCTGAAAACAGTCCGTCCCAAAGCACAAATTTATTACTCACAGACTTTTAACGAAATAGAAATATTTGAAAAATTTGTTTTAGATGTTATTTCTATTAAGTTATAAATATATTAAATTACACCAGTATTCTAAACCGTAAATCCGTACTGGTAATATTTTTTTGTCTAGATCACAAGGGTATAAATCGACCCTTTGGGATAAAATTTTCCATCTGAGACAGCAATGTCATGCGATAATGTTCTCTAGAGAAAGTAACTCTAAGGCTAATTATTGTAAGTCTCTAGGAAGATACTGTGTTTTTACTTACCACGGCAGTATTCTCATCTACCAGCACCACGAAGTGCAGAACAGTATAGTGCAGGAACGGCACAGACGCGAGTATTCACATTACACCGTACCACACAGCACGGACGATAGATAGTACGACTGCCAACTGAATTGTCAACTGTGCTTTAGCATCCGCAATAACATGTTTGAGAATTTTATAATCCTTTTGTAATTTTTATTTTTTTATTTTACTAGTCCCAACTGCTCCCAACCGTCTTGAGCTAGAAAGGCTATGGCATTCCCAATTGGGGTATGTTGTGAGGCTGAAGGTATTGAGGAGGGGAAGGAGACGGGGGAGAGGAAGGTGGAGAATTACCTGGCTATTCAGATCTGGTCACAAAACACGGCTAAAGCCATTTTAAACAATGTTTCGATTTTTAATGTTGGTTTTTCACCAGGGCGATACTGACAGTATCTACCACTAACGTGCCGCAATTATACAACATTTTTTTAATATACTCATTGTGAAATAACAAAATTTGATCAAAAAAAAAATTATGCTCACTCCGGGATTTGAACCAGCGACCTCCGTATTCTTAACCTCTCGACCACGGAGACCGTATTATTTATTATTATTTTATAACCCATATTCCCTGGCCAATTTAATAATATTTTCATTGTCGATCTTATTGCTTTTCAATATCTGCGTTTATTGATGTCAAGTGACAGTGACGCGTTCAAAATAACTGCGCAGACGCAAATGTCGATAGCGGCCACCAGCAACGTCAAAGAATTCTAGCCGACAATCTCGGCCGGTGTTGGCCCGTGCATGCACGGATACGTTTCACTTACGTACGCTGTAATGTGAATATACTCACAGGCAATGTAAGCAACTAATGCTGTCGTTCCTGCACTGTAATGTGCTGTGCTGTGCGGCGCGGGTAGATGTGATTAGACCTTTAGTGTTGTCTAATGTTGTATTGCGTTCATCCTTTTTTTTAAACTTAAAAAAAAACACAAATACCTATTTTATATGCAACTGCTCCATGGACGACTAAACATTATGCGATAAAAATAAGTTCTTACATATAATGTATCTGTCTAATTTCTACAGAAATATCAATATTAAGTTACATAACCAGGAACATTTATTTAAGATTTAAAATTTTTACGTTTTTTCAGCTTTCTTGGTTTTCTTATTATTTAATTCAACTGATATGAACGTTTCTTTAATAACAGATCAAAATCGGTTAAAGCGTCTTTCCAGCCATCCCGAGAAAAAAGGACAAAATTAAAAAAAACCTTTACTTCTTATCAATTAATAAGATCATGAATTTGTTTAATTGTTAATACAAAATTATTGTAACAATAATGATCGCATACAAACACTATTTTTTAAATTTGTATAAGATTCTGAGGAATAAATTTGATTGGAGGAAGTCATTTTTAAATATGTTTGAAGACAAATTCGTGTTGGGTTGTAAGAATTAAATATTGCCAAGATTTGATCGATCGAAAGGAGCTGATTAGTAGATTTTTTTATTGCTAAAATAATTAGTTTTTGAGGGTTATTATAAATAATATCAAAACATTTGAACAGACCAAATTTATTATACAAGAGACGTCACGATGATTCACATATGTATATTTATTCAGGATAATTATCTAATGATATAAAAATGATCATATTAATATCAAAAGCAAAGCATACTTTCAATATAAGACAACTATAGTGCACTTCCACGAAAAAAAACAGATTCTGGCAGGAAGGAACAACATTTGTTTTATAGTCGCATTTATTGTGTCACTGCTTACTGTCCCCAAATCTCAAGGATGAAGTTGAATCCATGTCCTCTCTGGGACTTGAAGTGAAGGGTGGTCTGGACCTGGTTGATTCCTCCGCTGAGAAGTGTGACGTATCCTCCGTCTCCATTGGTATACTGGTCCAGAGCCCGGATGTAAGAGATCTTTGCGTAGTTGACTTGTCCCTTGACGGGGAAGTCAATATCCTTGGTGACGATCTGGAGGGCGGAGTAGGACTTCTGCACAATCTCATAGTGAAGTTGACGATCTCCTGGGTTCTTGTTGCCCATCTCGAAGTTGTTGCTCTGAGCCAGGACGCTGCTCAGGAAGGCGAAAGCCAGGAATAGGGCGACGAATTTGTTTGCCATTGTCGAATTTGAACTTACACTTCAATAAATTATCAAAACTAATCAATATTTTTTTAAACGGCCCCCTTATATATCCGGAGCAGATGGGAAATTAATAGATAAGTCGTATTAGTTAAATGATAAAGTCAAGATAAAAAAAATCGAATTAGGCCTAATTCATTGAATTTTTAAAAGATTGTCATTTCTAGTGCTCTCCGGAGTACCCCAGGGCTCAAATTTGAGGCCACTACTATTATATAAAATTATATTTTATATGTTTACATTCCAGAGGATATGGTGGAAAAAAGGTCTGTTATTTTCGGTGATCACCTAATATAATTCACAGAAATATTAACTTTATATTGTTTTCAGTTGGATACCAAAAGAATTGTTGACCGGAGTAAAATGAATCAGATTAAATAAATAACTATAGGCATTTGAGATTTAACTCGATGGCTAACTTCGTGATCACGTTTATTTATTATTTTGTGTTTCACATGCTGGTTTGAGTTCTGCGCATTGTAAGGGATTTAAGATATCTCCAAGTTAAGTAAGAGACACGTACTTGGTTACTACGCGTAAGAGTATGTGCAAATTCCAGCATCATAAATTCCAGTATCATAAATTCCAGCATCCAGCATCTATTTTCTTAAAAATAAATAAGAATTTCCTTCAAACTTGTCTCGCAATGTTGCAGAGTCAATCTTTGGTAGCAGGGTAGTTCTTGTGAAGAGTCACGATATTAAAAAAAAAAAAAAAACACTTTCACGTTTCAAAATGTTTTTTAAAGTTGTAAGTTAAGTATTATTACTAATTTGATTATGAAAATAATACAACATATACAACAATACAATTGTTGGTAAGTTTTTATTTCTTTCAAACATCAATGATGATTAATGATTTAACATTTATTAATTAGAATTTTGATAATGAAAGTCACCAATGCAAAGATTTGTACGATATTTTTGTAAGATAACACCTGGCGACGGGAAATAACCGAAACCTTATCGTACTAATTTGTCATCTAATTTTATTATATTCTCTATTATCTGCTTATGATAAGAGATTAAAATAAGACAGATTATTAGAAGACTTGCAGATAATAAAACAAATCACATAAACATTTGTATTCACTTTATGTGATTTGTAACACTGTTGTGAGTGTTAATACTTATATTATTATTTTATATTATACTTATGTATTAATATACCGCCTTGACAATTTATTCACTCAATCAATCGTCCTGGCTTGAGTACAATGCCAAAATGTTGAAGTAAATTATTAGGTGAACAAAATATGACTTTGAATTATTATTTCGTTACTTTATGTTCTTTCCAAAAATGCGATTTTACAATCTTTAACTAATTTAGTCACACACAAATGAGATAATTTAACTTCTGGTCCGATATATTATGATCAAAATGTCTGACCATCCATTGCTATGTTTAGAATTATGATAATTTGATGTCTTATTTGATATATTTTAGTTTATAGGCTTGTTGAATAAATTCTATAGCGGAATCATGAAAGGATTTTATGTTTTGAGTTTTACCACTCGTGCATGAAGTAATTCATCTTCATATAAGGTTTTTGTTATCAGTTTGTTTACGAAGTAAGTTTACACGTGTGCCCTTACCAAATCAAGGCTAAATAATTCCCACGAATTATGGGATTATGCATTTTATTTGATATTTGTACCTTAAAAGAAGTCCTTTGTCTCCGTGTATTCCTGCTCAGATTAACTTTATTGGTTCCCATACAAGTATTAATTATTAATACGTGTATGTAAGCCGTTCTAAATTTTCATACATGATTTGAATGTTCTTTGTATTATAATGAAATAAACAGCATGACAACTGCTTTGGGGAGTTCAGTTTTAGAGAGTTTTTAAGAAGGGAACCAGGATGGTTCGAAAGTAACATTTCGAAAGAGAGAAAGTTCTCTTCAAATTCCATAACTAATTAACATTTATATAGCAAAACTAAAACATTAAAACAAAACTAATCAACACACATCAATACTTGTACAATATTTATCATATCCATGTGAACACCTCAGCACAGGTTCCCGTAGTGAGGTGGTAACGACACATAACACTCCATTGACAGAATCACCTCTTCAAACCTACCTTATACTCCATACAAAGCACCTTTATTATATTAAAAAAAAACGTATTGTGTAAAATGGTACAGTATTTTGTAACCATTTGGTGAATTGGAATTTGTCAGCAGAAAGTAGTCGCCACGAGAACTGGAAACCAAGGAAACGTGTGAGAATTTTTATTTATTAGTAATCTAGCTGAAGTACCCGGCGTTGCCCGTGTTTACGAATGGTTTGATTTTTTTTTACAGTAACTCCACACAGGAGGCCCTAAGGGAAATAATTTCTCTCAATGCCTATATCATCTTTGGAGATGCTGTGTTGAGGGTCTTCTAGAGGATAGGAAGGAAGTAACTTCGGCCTTGAAGAGACCCATGTTATAGGGTGGAGGAAATACAGAGGCCGGCAGATCATTAAACAGCCGAGCTGATAAACACAAGAACGAGTCGTAGAAGCGACACGTTCTCATGTGACAAATGTCAACCCTGTGCAAATGTTGGGCGCGCGTTTGGCGTGTTTTTCGACTATGCACCGATGCCGAAGGGACGCTAGTTCCTCAGAACATCTTCCATTAAAATACCGGTAGAACAAGGACATCATTCCCACCTGATGTCTGTGCTCCAAGGATTGCAGTCCA
Source organism: Halesus radiatus (assembly GCA_022606495.2). NCBI lineage: Eukaryota > Metazoa > Arthropoda > Insecta > Trichoptera > Limnephilidae > Halesus > Halesus radiatus. Next base: position 12,217 of record JAHDVE020003308.1, on the reverse strand, counting down.
TTTGTTAAGATAGGCGAGTCTATCAAACGGACCGCCCGTTTCTGCACAGAGTCTTGGATTTTTTTTCAGATATTTTGGCGACCAGAGGTGACTGCCAAATTCTGCAATGGGGCGTACTTGCGATTTGTAAAGGTCAGCAGTTGTGTACTATCTGCAGTATCTGCGGGCTCTGTACAATACGCCCATCTTCTGAGAGGCTAACTTTACTCTGACTTCGATGGAGCCCCCATTCCAAATAAAATAATTAAACAAAATACATCCACGATACATTCAGGCTAAGGGGGAGAGGGACGTCGGAGAAGGAAAATTTATTAATTCGAAATAACGATAATATTATTACGCAATACGATAAACATAACGTTTTTGAAGAGAAAAGTACGTACATATAATTTAAAAGTTTACATAGGTTTAGAATTTATCAAAATCAAGATATAAACTAATCGCTTTTCTGACCGTAGTACGTATATTTTAGATTATTTTCTACGTTATTATTTGAACAAGTAATTTTGTTTCATTCACAGACATTTCAGAATTTCAAAAAGGCCTGTTTCATGATAATAAAAATATCTTTTGAATTTTATAAAATAATATTTGTGACTCTTGCATGCATGACACAAAAATTTATTTTATCGGCAGTCAATCTATGACATATCGGTATTATTTATCTTATCAATATAATATTTACCGATTCTTAATGTCAATCTTATGTAACTTGTCGAACAAACAACGTTTTACCAATTTAAGTGCAAGCTGAGTGTATTTAGTAATTTTTATTTTTTGTTAGTTCACACCACTGTGCACTCTTATTCAAACTTATATATACTCGTATTTAGGCCCAGCTTTTCAGTTGCCACTGAAGATAATTTTCATAAAAGAATAACATAAATTAATAATGAATTTTAATGAACAAAAATCACTATTTGTACATAATGATCATTCAAATTTCGAATGAATAATTACAAGTTTAATTAGTCAGTGTATCGAAATATTCATAATATTTATACTTAACCACGAATTCCTTATGCAGATGGTGATAAGTTTGAAATTCCCAAATCCCACTGTTTGGATGTATGCAAAAAAAAACATCGCCAAAATGCATTACTTTATTTTGTGAAGTTCAGGAATAAATATTAATATTTTCCGATCATACTCAAAAGAACTTAATTTGCCACATAAAATAATATCCACAAAGGTGTTCGCAAGAAGGAGAATTTACACATCAAAACATTTTCCAATTAAATACTGCCAGAAGAAAAACCCAAGGTTTGTTATTCTGGCAGTATTTAATTAAACGATATATAATATTTCTAGGCGATTTAATTTTCAAACTTAATAAACTTTTCAATTTAATTTTTATATATTTTTTTTATTCTATTATTTATTTATTTTACAATGTTTTACAAAAGTCGCAAACAACGTGACCTCACTGGGGTACCCCGTTCTAAGGTCACATTGTACATGGTTTTATACAAACACCACGACTTTAGACACAATCAGTTAGATTTTAATTGTATAGATTGTTCTTAAAATTAGTTACTTTTGAACAGGATGTAATATTTGGGCAAATAAAATTGAGGCAGATAAGTGACAGAGTAAATTAATCTGTTTTTTATCCCCGATGACTTAAATTTTAATGGCATTTTTATTAATAATTTTTTGCTAATAAATTGGAAATTTGGGGGAAGTTGAGACTTAGAAGGCAGGAAATACTAATAGGGAGATCAATTTTAAGTTTTACCAATTCATGCATAAAGTTTGCAAATTGGTCATTGATAGGACACTCAAAGAAAATATGGTCCAGAGTATCCTCCTACCCACAATCACAGTAAGGCGAGCTGACTATGTGGAATCTGATGAAATGACTGAGATAAGAAGTGTCTCATTCGAGTTATGAAGGAAATACATTTTTTTGGCATACAAGTGTATTTATGAAACCAGGGCTTGACAGGAATAAACGGTTGTATTAATGAGTACTGATGACCTTTTGTTAGAGAATCTATTTTCCATTCAGAGGACCATTGGAGTTTGTATTTACTTTTTAGAATAGGGAAATAATCTCTAACTGGAACAGGAATACCATTTAACGGACCGTGAACAGTGGCTTCCTTAGCAATGGAATCCGCTATTTCGTTTCCAGTAATGCCCAAGTGTTCCGGAATTCAGGCCAGGATCACTGACGCATGTGATAGTGCAATGGAATAGAGGAGGTGTCTGATGGAGCACATTAGGAAATCGCTATTAATTGAGTGGGGATGAACTTATTTTTTATTGAGATTCGCTTAGATCTGAAAGAATGAAGGCGTTTCTAATATTGGTCAATTTGACGAGATGTACTTTCATCATTAGCTCATTCTTCATACTTATAATAATGCATTTCTATACTATACATATTGTTACAAATTATTTTGTACTTTCCTTTTTATTATATTGTACACTTTATTATACATATATTTTATTTGTAGTTGCAAACTTAATTAAAATAAAGATATATATATATTATTATTATATACATCTTATAAAAAGCCCCGTTTTGCCACACTCTACCGAAGAATCGAGTTGCATCGAGTGTAAGGATTACTGTGCATTTATTTATATTGAAGCCTCCCGTAATGTTCACGTATAGTCGAGTGACCGACTTGAAAGCCATTTTGGAAATATTTTATTATTTCGAATAAATAATTTAAATCGTACGAGGATGATTTTCCGTAGAATTTTACCTAGGCAAGGTAGGAGACGGATCTGGCGATGATTCTCAACTAATAGCGGGTCTTTATCCGGTTTTAAAATTAATTGAAATAAGTAAACATCACAACATAGACATTTTCTCAAATTCCATAAATGCATTTAAATTCTCAATACAAAAAGCCACAGCTGATGATTTATTTATGTCTTCACAAATAAAATTAAAATACAAAATTATATTTAAAGCAAGTAAAATCTTCGAACCTTTTTTTTGTGACATTATTTAGCCTTCAACATTTTTAACATCTTAGTTTGTTTGGCCATGGTGCAAATAAACAATATCGTTATTACCCGCACCGAGTTTCAGTGAGATATCCAAATAAACATGGTTTTTTGTAACTAAATAATCCATAAAGTTTATTGATTACACCACACTTGTTGTAAACACCTTAATTAGAGATATTTACATGTATGTGATATATTATGTGAGACGCTTTTATGTAAATATTTCGTTTGTGTTTCTAATAAATAAAAAAAAAAATTAATTAGGAATGAAATTTGCTTGTTTAAATGTTTTAGGAAAACAATGTAGTATGTAGATGACTGTTAAGGTGCAAACGCCTTTTATTCTCAAGAGAGATGCCTCAAGATAATTAGTTTTTTTTTAAATGTCTTTAGGAGTTGAGAATTTGATTGGCAGGTCATCAGATTCCATATTTTTGATTTACATTATATATTTCTATATCTTTGTAAATATAATAAACACAGAGTTCACATTTTAGGCGATCCTTAGCATTTTTATGTTTTGTATGAAACTTGAGAAATGCATATGAAAAAATCATAATATTAACTTAACTAGTAACCCGTTTAGAAATGAGAAACTATATTTTGCTCGTGAAAACAGAAGTCCAATAAATTATGTGCTCCTGTAAGCAAAATGGGAGAATGGTTTGTTTTTACACAAAATACTCAATATCAGTCTTCCAGGGTTTATGGTAAGAATCTTTCAAGTTATTTGGCTTCTAGAAAATATGTATATATATATAAGTATTTCATTTGAACTACTTATATACATAAGACACTTTACTCTTATTGCTTTATCTTACATATTTTCCCCGAAATGTGATTATTTACACAGAAAGAACAATCCAACAATAAATACATTCAGTTTTTCAGAAAACACTCATGATCTTGTTTGTCATAAAAAAATCTATTACTAGAAATGAGAACATTAATCAGACAATCCATTAATCAGATTAGGAAAACTTAACAAATGTGATAAAAACCAATATAAATACTGATGGATGCGTGACAGTTTTCCAATATACGTTTCTAGTGCATATTTGTCTAAACTTGCACGCCGGCAGTGAGTGTTATTTAGTCAAAATGGCATCAAAGCTAGCTATTTTGTTTCTGGCGTTCGCCTTTTTGGGCTGTGTCCTAGCTCAAAGTAACAACTTTGAAACTGGATACAAAGAAGTTGGAGATAGGCAGCTTCATTACGAGATCGTCCAGAAGTCGTCTTCAATTCTTCAAGTGGTTACCAGGGATATTACCTTCCCCGCTACCGGACAGCTCAACAACGCGACTATCAGCTACATCAGGGCCTTGGACCAGTACATCAATGGCGATGGAGGGTACTGCAGTCTGTTGAATGGAGGAGTCAATCTTAAGCAGGTGACTCTTCATTTCAAGTCCCAGAGGGGCCATGGATTCAACTTCATCCTGGAGATTTGGGGCCGTTAAATATCTAAAGTTTCTTTTTAAAAAAAAAAATTATTTCGAAATTTATTTATTTCATAATGTTTTATAAAAGTTGCAAAAGATGTGACCTTACTGGGGTACCCCGTTCTAAGGTCACATTGTACATGGTTTTATGTATGGATTAAAAATTAGGTCAATTTTTTTCTAAGATTGTTAAATATTTTAAGTGAGTTTTCGTAATTATGTTAAAATATTACTAGAGGAAAATTGTAATGCAATAAATGAATACAAATTCTAAAATCTAGGAGAAAACATACCGTAACCATTATACTCTGTTCGGTTGTAACATCATATCTATATTCTCCCTTTTCGTGTCCATAATCCATAACTTAATACTTCTTTTGAAGTCCGTTAATTTTGTAATTCATTTCTTGACATTTTGACTGGCTGACTTATAATTTATGTATGAACTAAGTAATACCATAATAAAACATTGTTCACTGATTATTAATAAAAAAATATTAACTTAATTTAATCTGTATACTAAAATTGTTTCCGAATTATCTCTCTCCCCTACATTTTTATGGAACTGTGTATTCACAGTTTTGTAAACAAATCCAAACAAACGCTATTTTAATAAAAATACTTTTTCAATTTTACTCATATGAAATCATAACAATTTACACTTATAAAGCAAAACTAAAACTTAAAACAAAAGTAATATACTTGTACTACATTTAACACATCCACGTGAACACGTATAATGATTGAATGTCGTACCATAAAATACAATCTCTGTGTTATTCAATTCTGATGTATTCCTCTTGTACAAAATTATACATGCATCAATTGATACACCAAACATTTTATCACAAATCAATATTTATTTATGTATTCTTAAATTTAAAAAAAAAAGAAAAAAAACATTAGATACTCATCTCACTAGGACAGTCCCGTGTTGAAATGAGCGGCTTTACAATTTTAGTGAAACGATACATTATAATGTTTTTTTTTAATTAACACCAAAGTTATTCAGACTATAAACAACTATAAAATCTACAGTAAATACATTTATAGATTACAACAATAATAATTTCATGGTACGTGTATAGTATCTGTATTCCAGTTAGCCACAATCATAGGGAGACCATATTTTTGTTTACAAGAAGTAGTGAGTGAATAATAATTGGCAAATGATAATAAATAAATAATAATCAGTAAATAGTAATAAGTAAATAATAGTACACGAATGAAAATAAGTAAATATTAATAAGTAAATAATAATAAATAAATAACGAAAATTAAATAATGATAAGTAAATAATAATCAGTAAATAGTAATAAGCATATAATATAGTAAGTAAATATTAATAAATACATACTAATAAGTACATAATAATAAAAGTAGGGAAAATCAACAGGGAGGATAAAAGACATTTTTTATATTAAAGCCTATTACACAAATACGGGAAACTTCTCTCCTTTACCGCGAATATTAAAAAATTACAATACTATACATTGCTCTTAAAATGAAATAGACATTTTTAATAACATAATTGATCAATTTAAAAAAAGTTTTACCATTATTATCAAACTGATAATGTGATGATGCCCTTTATTAAGTATCAAAAGAGTGTACCATCATCACAGGTGACAATAAGAAGTTAGTTTACCTACTTTATAATATGTTTTCGACCTTTCACGTCTTTTTCATCCTTATTATATTTTTTGCAAGATAATGTTTTTTGTTTATTGTACTCATTGATTATTATTGCTATTTAAACATTCATGTATGTAAGTTTTTGGCATATTGCCTATGTACTAAAATAAAATAACAACTCAGCACATGTTATCCTTGGCGGGTTGTCACGACACATATAACACTCTATTTACAATATCACCTCTTCAAACCTACTTTACACTTTACATTATAAAATACCATACAAAGTACCTTTATTGTACTTTAATTTTTTATTTATTTAAAACGGTACTGTATAATATATAGATATAAATAAAACACACTTATACTATTCTAGGCGGAAAGGGACGTCGGGTGGGGATTATTTATTAATTAGAAATAATTATAATATTACAACGCCATTCAATAAGCATAATGTTTTTAAAGAAAAAAATATTTATTACAATTTTTTAAATTTACATAGTATTAGTATTTATCAAATTCAAATCAGTAAGGTGTCCCTTTTCTGACCGCCCTACGTATGTTTTACAAAATATTACGTTCCCTCGAAGCGAAATGTGAAACTAGCAAAACCCTTTCGTTGAAAGGATTGAACATTTTCATTCTATTTCGCGGCGCTGACAATAGATGTCTCTGAATGGAAAATATTAGGCAATAATAATTTTTACAGTTATAATAAAGAAAATTGAACAATACTATTTCTGAAACGAAAACATCACCGAAACGTAAAGCCATTGTAATAAAACATGATTAGATTGATTATTCTCTTGTTAGAATTGATCAGTTATTCACCCGCAATATTTGAATTTTAATAATATTATTTCAATAATTAATTATAATTATATTTCTTCAAACTTAAGTTAACAAATATAAAATACGTTTTGGTAACATTGTAGGTAAATATACATGTTTAATTTTTTAATTTTATTTAATTTTAAATGGAAAAACATACAGTATTAATACAAACATTTTTAGAGATTACTTTGTTGCATTGACCAGTAAAGTATCCCTGATTAAAAAAAAAATTAAAGGAAAATATCATAATACAGGGTGGCGTAAAACTACCGTTATGGTTTGGAATGAAATGGCATAATCAAGCCGTTGTTGGTAGTCTATCGGCTTCAATTCTTGCACAAGCTGAACCTTATACGGGAACATCTGCAATGTGGCCAAATCCTCTGAACGAACCTCCGCGATAGCCCCAGTTGTGCCGAAAGTTTTCTTGTTGATGTTTCTGGACTGTCCTGCACACTATCCACAACACGTTGGATATTTTCTTCCGTGTGGACCGTACGCGGTCTTACGGTACATGGAAGGTGTCTTACTGTACCGTGTTGTCGAAAATTTGCAACCAGACGTTTTATTGTTGGTGTTGAAGGTCCAGTACGCACATTAAAAAACGACGATAAGCACGCTGCTTCAAAACAATTGACCCTCGATTTTCAAAATAAAATTCAACCATTGTTGATCGCTGTTCTGTTGTGTAGTGTTCCATTTCAAATTCCCCAAGTTTTATTCACAAAATTCTGAAAAAAATATATATATATAAATAAATTTTTAAAGTTATTAAACATTCAAACCATAACAGTAGTTTTACACCACCCTGTACAATTAAACTATACAAGAAACACCAAATAAAACAAATAAAAAATAAATGCTTTTGTAGATAACGTAAAATCTGTCATTTTAATTCAAAAAGTATGAAAATAATACGAGTATAAAACACAGTAGGGAGTTAAAACACACCTACAATACGATAATGTATGTTTACATTTTTTCGTAAGCACGCCTTTGTTTCGAACTTATTTAACATGTATTTTTCTTGTAATTTATTATATTTTTATAATTTTTTTTGTAATTTCTACCAGTTGGGACTCATAATTTAAAAAAAAAAAGAAATATTCTTTCATATTCACAAAAATAATTAAAACATATTTACATATGCGGATACAAATGAATAGTTAGTTCTAGTTTCTTAGTTTGGGTTTTTTTAAGAAAAAAATACCGAAACTACGAACCTAACAACCTGTATTTTAAATACATATTTGGTACTTTTATCAAATGTCATATTCATACTCGTTTTCAGTTATTTATTAATTTTAACATTTAATTGGTTTCCCCCACAGAAATAAAGAAAAGGTATTAAGTTAACAAAAAAAGAACATGATACCATAGTAGGGATATTGAAAGAAGGGTGAATGCAGGAAACTCCATTAATGGAGGAGTGAACGCGGTTGGCGCTAACAAAAAGTTGTCCAAAGAAGCGAAGCTAGCAGTCCACAATGGAGTGCTGATACCAACCCTGATGTATGGCAGTGAGGCATGGAAATGGCAGAAGAAGGATGAAAGTAAACTGAATGCCGTAGAAATGAGATCTCTGAGACGAATGTGTGGTAAAACCATGTATGATCGTGTGAAAAATATTGAGATTCGTAAATGTAAGTGTAGTGAGCAAGATTAAGAAAGGACGCTTAGATGGTTTGGGCATGTAGAGCGAATGAACGAAGAGAGGAGTGTAAGGAGAATATATGACGCGAATATGAAGGGAAGAAGAAGCCGAGGACGTCTGAGGAAGACATGGCACGATCAAGTGAATCAAATACTTGAGTCGGGCCATGTCAGAAGTCGGAATAACAGAAGAGAATGTATGAGACGTTGCATGAAAGTGAATGAAGTAAGAAGTGTATGCCAAGATCGAGTTGTTTGGCGGTCCGTCCTCTCTGCCTACCCCTGCGGGGAAACGGCGTGATGGTTAGTTAGTTAGTTAGTTAGTTAGTTAGTTAGTTAGTTAGTTGTATGTATAATAATGTATAAGTGCATGACACAGAGAAACTATAAAGGGAAAAGTTTTAAATTTGTAGATATTTATGTCTTATATTTCTTATATTATTGTTATTTTTTTATTTATAAAAATAGGGTTAATAGTGATAAACATGATACATACTATGTATCATATTGGACTTCCGCGTATGCAAATATTTTTTATTTATTTTTTTGAACCTGTAACCTTATATATATATTTTTAAATTATGTGTTTTCTACTGAAAAAAAGTGCCAACTGGAAAAAAACCCTTTTTGTTAATGTGGGTAAGCATTATAGTGGATATGTTTACACAATGTATGAAAACTCAATAAATTCCTTCCACAAAATATAGAACAATACCTATTGATATGAAATAAATTATTTCCTATTGTGATAAATTCGAGCATTTTTCATGTTTATTGACATGAATAAAGGAAAAAGGGAGTCCCTATCGGCTACCCTTATCCTTGATTCTTGAAGGTGTCCGCTAGTATTAAATAAAACAAGTGTAACCTTCATGCAGGAGTAGACAGGCTTGTCTGTAACCTGTGAGCTTTGAAAACTGTCTTGTTTCAGAGAGCGCTCCACTGGCTTTCTGTTACTGACGCTAGATGGCGTACCTTAGAAAATACTTAAATATTGTGCCACATATGATTTAACGTTTATGGAGATTAGCAGTCGAAATGTCTAATGTAAGTAAGCGACATCAGTTTTATACAGAATCGAGAGATCGCACTTTTAAGAGGAATACACTAGCCAAAAAATGCTACAAGCTGTGTGTCTTATGTCACACCACAAATATAGGCAATAGGCATAAAATTCGCTTGGCAAGCGGAGTCTAGAAGTGTTTGCTGCAAGCGCAAATAACGGTTTTAATTTATTTTGAAAACAATTTTGTAAGAAAGAAAGAAATTATCAAGTGAATCTTTCACCAATAATCTTAGCTATAAAGTGGTATTTTAACATTTTTCTTACATGCGTTCATATTTTTCGATTGAAAAAAATATTATTCAGTAGTTTAAGCTTACATATTTTTACAACGTAATTAACGATTTTTTTAAAATTCTTATCAGAGGAATTTCTAGGAAAATGTTCAATTTATCCTTGCCATAATTTTAACTTTTCATAATGTAAACTGATTCGTAGTAACGAATAATTGAAACAGTGATTTCACTAATAGCTTCGCCTTCTTTTCAATTTTCTATATGATTTTATTTATGATCAGTGGCGACTGGCGTGTAGTTTTTCAAGATCGGGTAAGAATTGTGCAGTGAATGTTTGAAAATGGCCAATTTGTATATGATTGGTCGGGCAGTCTTCTTATTTTTATTATTTTTTTGTAATATCATAATTGACAGTAAACAGGATTTTAATTTTTTTTTTTTATGTGAAGCCATATAAGAGTCCCAATTGTCCCCAACCGTCTGGAGCCAGTGAGAATATGGCATACCCAATAGGGGTATGTTGTGATGCTCCAGGTATTGAAGAGAGGAAGGAGATGCGAAAAAGGAAGGTGGAAATGTATCTGGCTATTCATATCTGGTAACCAAACATGACTTCGATTCTGAATGGTGGTTTTTCACCAGTGAGATACTGATATAGTAGATATGTTCAACTGCTCCGAATAGAAATATCAGGGGACTGTAATAGCACACATCCTCAAAAATTACTAACAAGATACGTATCTATGGTAGAGCATAAGTACGAGTAAATGTGCCGTGTGTTTTGTATATTCGCCTTTGTTCCAAATTATTTTGAAGTATACATAGACAATGTTATTGCTGAAATTGTTTGTGAAACATTAAAAATATTTTGTTTTTGTATTCTGTATTACTATTATAATAACATGTAAAAGCCTAAAAAGGGCAAATACAGTATAATAAATAATGTGATTTTTTAAATAGCGTTTTTTTTATGGGTCAGTTTTCTTAGGGTAGGCACAAATTTTCACCCGATATCTAAAACTGCACGCCACTGGTTACTATGCACCCACGTTGTACTTGATTTATATAAGGCAAATATTTTTATTCACTAGTACTTCCACTGCTAACTATTAAGGCAGATAACAATTATGAGAAGGATTGACAAAGAAAATAGAGTAAATTTTATTTATTTTTCTGAATGTTTTACAAAAGTCGCAAAAATGTGACGTTACTGGGGTACCCCGTTCTAAGGTCACATTGTACACGGTTTTATGTATGGTTTATAAATTAGGGCAAGTTTTTTGTAAGTTTGTTAAATATTTTAAGAGAGTTTTCGTAATAATGTTAAAAAATTACGACCATTTCTTAAAAAAATCCAAAAAATCGATCTTTATAGATTTTTACAAAAAATTTCTTTAGTAAAAAATTGAAGAAAAAACAAAACGTGACTAACCTTTCCAGTTGTCAAAAACAAACCACTGATCCAAAATAACTGATAATGCTAACATATGATTAACATATGTGTACCAACATAGCAAAAAAAAAATCGATTATCGAATGTACACAGCCCGCGAAAATTTAAAATTCACCTTTTCTTTTGAACACACCTCGTATTACAATCAATCGTAACCATCATTAATATTTCATCATTGTTTACAGTGTATTTAAGATATACATTCGGAGCCCCGCAATTTATGTGTGGGTTCTTTCGGATGTAACAACTATGTAATACTGTATTATTCCCCACCTGAGAGGTTACTCAAAAGCGAAAAAGCTTAATGATAAATTTCATAAATCCGTATTTCCGGAAGGCATTTTTATGCTCAATGCTTATGTTAAAGAAATCAATAAAATAATTACGAAGAATTTAAAAAGAAGCAAAAACAACTGATACAAGCAGTAATAATAGAATTTTTATTCGGTCTGAAAATTTGCGAAAAACCGAATTTGCGGCACAAAATGAAAACAATACCCATTGTGTTGAAATTCTCGGTTTTCCAATAGCAAATAATAAAAAAAAAAAAAATAGTAGAGATTGTTTGGAAAGAAAATAGAATAATTCATAAAATATTGTACCATAATTAATACAGTTATCGAAGCGATGAAAGAGGAGCAACGGAGGGGAAATGAGGTGAAAAGCACCACACAAATTAGAACATTTAACCTCACCGGAAAGGGTGTTTTTATTTCGAATATCCTTAAGGGCTTCTTTACGTTTTTTGTTTGTTATATTTCTCTGTACCGCGCATTTCACGGATTCATGTTCATAATTTAATGAACAAGCTAAAACTGTATCTATAAACTGTATAGTAGACATTGGCAGATTCATTCGCGGTAGTGGATCGATTCAGTGTGATTCACCTAGCCTTGTGAATTTATCAAATCGTAAAAGTATAATCTAATAATA